>JAVQMF010000051.1:35527500-35540000 GCA_032878935.1 Erythrophleum fordii
ACAGTATCATATATTTTATTACTTTCTATTTTATTCTTTTTTTTTTTTTTCTTTTTTTATTGTCTTCTTTGTTCTATTTTCCTTTCTTTCAGATTAATAAAAAAAAACTCCAAAGTCCATTTTTTTGCAGATCGAGGCAAGAAATACACTTCGAATATTTTTTCTAGTTACTTTTATCTGTCAGAAAAAATCGAATGAATTTCATAGAATTTAATAATAAGAGACTGTAAGTGAAAGTCTCTTTCTCGCATCCATCAATTGCCGGAAAAAATATCGTATGCATCGATATGAAAATTTTTGATATGCGAAGCCATGATTTGATAGATTTAGTTTTATTATCTTTTATATAGATATATCATATCTTATATAAAGAATATAAATGTAAATTGATCTTTTCTTGTGTTCTGAAAGATATTGAAAATTATTTGTATGTTGGGACTTGGAATAAACCTTTCTCCGTGGAGGAAGGGAATAGCAATTTTTTCCTATAGAACCTCTAGGAACAAGAAGATTTAATCAGAAATATCGACAGATTCTTGCGGAGTCCAAACCAAAGAAATATGAAAAATGAAATAAAAAAAGATCCACTGTTCTAATTTCATCTCTATCGAATTTGAATATCAGAATAGTTGATATAGTTCTGATTCAATGGGTTAGGTCTACTTACTTTTTCTTTTGTTTATTTATAATCTTTCCGATTGATTTTGATTAGAATAATAGAAAATAGGAATATCTGGCAATTAAAGGGGATGACTTATCATTATTCATTAGAATAAAATAATAAAAAAATGTTCCACTTTCTAACTAGAATTACTATATTCGAATTCATTAGAATGATAACGATAACTTATTAGAATTCAGAATTCCATTTTCTAATGAAATTCTACGATTCCTTAGTTTTTTTATTACAAATATCAACAATATCTCTATTCTCTCTTCAAATATGAATACTACCGCTGGAGTTTTATGAAAAAAGCAAAAAGCCCCTTATCGGATTTGAACCGATGACTTACGCCTTACCATGGCGTTACTCTACCACTGAGTTAAAAGGGCCCCATTTGATTCAATTCCTGAATAAGGAACTAGCCGCTATGAGTCTAGTGCATATATTTATTACTGCATATACTTATTATATGAAATTATAATATATGTACATAGATGGATTTTATCCGCATAGCGGCTCATTAAGGAACAAGAAATTGGATTTACCTAGTGAGTATAGTATAGGTAAAATGGTTTATTGATATTGGATTTGCTAAATATCAATGTAATGAATTATTTCAAAACCGATTCTAATTGAATTGATCCTCATCATAACGAAATTCATTTGATTGATACATGTACCCACCAATTCAACATAGATACAAGATTTTTCATCGAATCGTTGATAAATGGATTCAATTTGTCCCTCAACCAAATTCTTATCGAAAAACAATTTTTCAATAACTTGTTGATCCCTATCCCTCTTCCCGGATTTCCAGATTGATTATCGTTTTTTAATTTCCCGGCTTAGTGTGAGATAGAAATATGTCCACCGAATCTTTCTTAACAATGAATGAAAGTAAAAGAAATGAAGTTTAACCCCCTCGCCTTTTCCGGCAAACCAATCATTCCCCGAAAGGCTCCTATCTTTTTTTCGTATTACTTTTTTTTTTTTTTTCTATTTTGAGAATTATAGAGTGACGATTGGAATGAACAATTTCTAAATTAAAGAATCAAAAAATTCTATGGAATTCTGAAAGACGGAAAGATCCTTCTGATCGAGTCATATCATTCCATTATATTGACAATTTCAAAAAACTGTTCATACTATGAACATAGTATAATGGCGGTCGGGCAAGTATGCCCCCATCGTCTAGTGGTTCAGGACATCTCTCTTTCAAGGAGGCAGCGGGGATTCGACTTCCCCTGGGGGTAGGGTACTACGAAAGGAAGTTGATCGTGGATTATCAATAAAGACTGAAATTGATTCTTCCTGGGTCGATGCCCGAGCGGTTAATGGGGACGGACTGTAAATTCGTTGGCAATATGTCTACGCTGGTTCAAATCCAGCTCGGCCCAATAATTCGCCGATCCACCATGAAATGATGTAACCTTTTGTTGTTCTCCGGAAATGCCCGATGCGCTCTGATACGGAAGAATAAAAATCTGCTACATCCCTACCACTATTTATTTTATTACGTATTTTTTCCACAAATTCAGATCTTGCTAATGATCTAAATTCATATCAAGATCTGTAAGTATAAAGTCTAAATAAAAAAGAGTCTTTTTTATTTTCATTGATTCATTGAAAGATTGATTTTCAATCGATTTGGCAATAACGAACAGATTACTAGTAATCCGTGTCGATCTCGCTAAAGTGCATATCCATATAGATATCAATATATTAGTCCCGCCTCTGCCAGTTAGAACAAGACAATTCTAATCTAAAATCGAAATAGAAAGTTGCATATTCAATCGATTTGGCAATAACGAACAGATTACTAGTAATCCGTGTCGATCTCGCTAAAGTGCATATCCATATAGATATCAATATATTAGTCCCGCCTCTGCCAGTTAGAACAAGACAATTCTAATCTAAAATCGAAATAGAAAGGGTTTGAATGAAATCGTAAGAATATGCATGCTGTACACCTTTTTTTCCTGGGATTGTAGTTCAATTGGTCAGAGCACCGCCCTGTCAAGGCGGAAGCTGCGGGTTCGAGCCCCGTCAGTCCCGATGGATAGAAATCCGATAAAAAATGTATCAATTCATTTTTCTGGAAGTCAAAAAAACAAACAAACATCTCATTCTAACAGGGATCTTTTTTTTTTTTTTTTTTTTTTTCTTTTTTTTTTTTCGTTTCACATTTATCATCAAACCAATATGGTAATTTCCATTTCTTCAACTAATACTGATTGATGGAAAAGAAACATATGTGGATTAGCAGTAGCGTCATATTCGGATTCCAAGAGAAAGAGATACCGTACTACTAGACCTGGCTTTTTCGATTACTCCCGATCTGTGTAATGAAATAGAGTACTATAGAATATGTTTACCGCGAACACACACAAATGGAATTTGCATCGATACAAAAAAAATGGAACGCAGTTCCTTTGATTTTGATAGAATACTTTAGGATTAAAAGTATATCCTTTTCCGGCTCCGATTTTGTATAACCTCAAGTACTAATTTCAATTCCTAATTATTTGCATTTTAAACAATCTATCTCATTCAAATTTCACACTGAACTTTTTATATATGTTTATCCTATTACTAATCGAAGGATGAGAATATTAAAAAAAAAGATCAAACAAAGATTCCCTCGGTAAGACAGAGGGAATCTTTGTTTGATCTTTTTTTTTTAGTAAAGGTTCTGCCGAAGAAAGAAAACAAATTCTTACAATAAAAAAGTAAAGGAATTTTGGATTGGATCAGAAATCCAATTTTGAATTTGGTATGGATAAAAGATCTTCCTATGTTATACTATTCAATTCTTGACGATGAATCGATTTGATAGCTCAGATATTGTTATTCATGATATTGATCCGCTTCGATATCATCGAGATGTAATTTATACCATTGAATTTACCGACGAAAGATTTATCATCTCTATGGGATTAAATCCCGAGTTATTGCAAATTAAAGAGAAATCTAACGATGAGATTATGGAAGTAAATATTCTCGCATTTATTGCTACTGCACTGCACTGTTAGTTCCTACTTCCTTACTGCCTTTTTACTTATAATTTACGTAAAAACTGTAAGTCAAAGTGATTAATTTGACTTAAACTTGACTTCTTAGTTCATTATCAATGCAATGATTGAAGAAAAAATGAAAAAGGATTTCAATTTCGCGTCTTACTCTTAAATGAGATGATCGGACTAGAATCAGCAGTATTCTATGAAATCTGATAGTATGGTAGAAAGAAATAAAATCTATTTCTTTCTACCATACTATCTATTATTGTAGTGTAGAAAGTTTTACTCTATAAAGATAGAGGTTTAATATGGATCAATTTACAATATCTATCTTCATATATAGAATATCAATCACATATATGTAATGTACATAGCGTCTCAATTTTTTTCTTTGTTTCATCTATTTGATTTGTATTGGTTCCAATCAATCTGAAATAATCAAAAGGCAACTCTTATTCTTCCGATTCGAATTTCTTGATTTCTGATTATTTTCAAGACCAATCCCGGTATCATATTAAAAAAAATCAAATAATCTTTTTAGCATTCCGAAAAAGTAATTGATTAAATAGTTGACAGATGATCCAGGGGTTCTATGGGAAACTTTTTCCTATTTCGAAAAGATTAGTAAAACCCAACCGATTTTTAACGTTTGAACCGTGATATGAAATGAAAGCATAAATCCAATTTCGAAACTAAAATAATAAACCAAATAATAAAACAAGCGGTAAGCACGTAATATGTGACTCGCCTAAGGCAACGGCAATATCTTATTATGTGTAGTATCTCCTTAGACAACTACTATGTCTATCTTGTTTCCTATAGAAAGTGTGTATCCGCTTAATAACTAATAAAAAAACGGATTTCTTTTCTCTTTGAAAAAAGTGAAGAAGGGGGGGGGGATAAAAAAATAAATAAAAAACGGGTTCCGCGGTTCCTCATTGTCCATATATAACTTTGGTAAGAGCCAGTTCATCGAAATCTAAATTTTAGAAAGAATTCGGTTAGAATAAATTTCCTATTATTTGTATTCCCTTGACTTTAAAAATACGAACATGGGAATAATTCAAATATTTGTTTAATTGAAAGAGTATTTTCGATTTCTATATTATCCATATAATACATTACTCCACTCGAATACACTAGAATTCCGAAATGCAGATATTTTTGAATTCCATTTCGAAATGGAATTAATGAATTAAATATCAAAATAAAAAAATTTCAGAACCCATCTATAAAACAATGGATACAGTTTGATTTTTGTTTTTTCCCTCAACTCAATTAGTAGTACCTTTAGAGTCCACTTCTTCCCCATACTACGAGGGAAAGGGAAAATGTAAAGACTACCATTAAAGCAGACCAAGCGAGACTTACTATATCCATGTAAATTATGTCTCCTATCTCTATCAATATGAAGTAATTATTTCATTATTGTTATTGTTCACTAATAATAGTGGAATCACTGGCACAGAGTCAAAAAGGGATTCTGGCCTAACATCATTGACGAAAGAATCAAATAAATCCAATTATAACATCTAACAAGTTCTTATATGATTTCTAGTATAATCAGAAAACATTAAGCACAAACAAAATATCCGGAGACACCCTTGGAAGTATTAAGGGAATGAATGTTACTAACAGGTAGGAATAATAAGACCTATGCTTTATTTTGTTGCCCTCCATTTCATTAAGTAAAAAAAAATATAGAATCAAGATAGATCACTTCGCATACTCTTATTTCCATTTGATCTAATCCTTAACGTCTCCCGATTATCTCTGTAAAACAATCGGAAGACAGCCGATTAAATTCTTTCACTAGGGGTTACCGAAAAGAAAGAATTTTTTTTTTACTTTAAATTAATTATTTAATTTCTATTAAATAATTAAATACTAAATAAAAAAATTAATATTTAATTATAATATTCTTTTTGAATATAATTTAATAGAATATTATTTTCTATATTATATAGATATTATATAGAATTCTAAAACATATTCTAAAACTAAAATAAATATATAATAAATTAAATAAAAAAAAAAAAGAAAGCCAATTAGCTATTCAATCTAACTAATATTGAATAAATGCCAGAGCGCTCATATACTTTCATGAGTCTGTATACAAAGTTTATTCCGCCCCTTCCCCAACTAAAAATGGAATTCGATTCCCTGTCCGATCTATCCCTATCCAATCTAATTCAAGACCCAGTCAGTAGACGGACACCACATTAGTAGTGGAGTGGAAGCACTATCATATCAAGATTTACCGATTCCTTTTCACTACTAGAATCTTTCTTGAATCCGAGACGCAAGGATTTATAGAATTTTAAAGAATAAAACCTGCAGATGCTTAGAATTTAGAATCAAGCAAGTCTCAAGAGTCCTTTTCCCCCGCTTGCTTCTGCTGGAAAAAAGATTGTCAAGTTTTATATCAACAAAACGGAATAAGCTATTTTGTCGATCAGGCGACACCCGGATTTGAACTGGGGAAAAAGGATTTGCAGTCCCCCGCCTTACCGCTCGGCCATGCCGCCAAAATGATACAAAAAAAAATATATGAGAATACCCCCCCAAAACCAAAAAAGGGGGGTTCTAAACTTCTTTTTTTATTTGTTTGTATCTTCAATTCTGTTTTCCTTAATCCCATTCTTAAAAGAGACCCTTCCCCCCTTTTTCTATTGAAAAAACAAACGTGCACTTTCAGTACAAATCGGAACCACTATTAATTCATGAATGATTCTTGAATTTTAATTTAAAAGAAAATGGTTTTTTCCTAATGAGATAAGAATGAGATAAGAAAATCCAAATTGAGACATAACTAATCAGTATTTATTTTTCAAGAAAAAAAATCCTTTTCCATTTCCATTGAAAAAACAAAGCTTTCAGTATGTAAAAAGCTAAAATTACACAGATATTACAAATCGGGAATCATTAACTATATAATTCTATGAATTTTGAAATTCTTGAATTTTTTTTTAAAAGAAAATGGTTTTTTCCTAATGAGATAAGAATGAGATAAAGAAAATCCAAATTGAGACATAACTAATCAGTATTTATTTTTCAAGAAAAAAAATCCTTTTCCATTTCCATTATAACAGCAATTATCAGTATATGTAAACCCTAGAACATAAATTGTTACACAGATATTATCTAATCGGGTATCTTATCCGTATATAATGCCTATAAGGGAATTTTCAGGAAATTCTCGTGCTTCCATTTTTTTTTTTACAATTTTTCATTAAATAGATTGAATAGAAAATAAAAATTTAACACGACATGTGCTGTCCCGAACGAATAGGACTGCAATAAAGGAAGAGACATCTATATAGATAGCTATAGCTAGAGTTATATCTGCGCATGTTTAATAAATCCAATTTGAGTATGAAAACCAGTAGGGATATCCAAGAACAAACGATTTTTATTGGAAACATTCCTCTAATGAATTCCCTGGGAACTTCTATAGTAAATGGAATATACAGAATTGTAATCAATCAAATATTGCAAAGCCCCGGTATCTATTACCGGTCAGAATTAGACCATAACGGAATTTCGGTCTATACTGGCACCATAATATCAGATTGGGGAGGAAGATTAGAATTAGAGATTGATAGAAAAGCAAGGATATGGGCTCGTGTGAGTAGGAAACAGAAAATATCTATTCTAGTTCTATCATCAGCTATGGGTTCGAATTTAAGAGAAATTCTAGAGAATGTTTGCTACCCTGAAATTTTCTTGTCTTTCCTGAATGATAAGGAGAAAAAAAAAATCGGGTCAAAAGAAAATGCCATTTTGGAGTTTTATCAACAATTTGCTTGTGTGGGCGGAGATCCGGTATTTTCTGAATCTTTATGTAAGGAATTACAAAAAAAATTTTTTCAACAAAGATGTGAATTAGGAAGAATTGGTCGACGAAATATGAACCGAAAGCTGAATCTTGATATACCTCAGAACAATACATTTTTGTTACCACGAGATATATTGGCAGCTGCGGATCATTTGATTGGAATGAAATTTGGAATGGGTACACTTGACGATATGAATCATTTGAAAAATAAACGTATTCGTTCCGTAGCGGATCTCTTACAAGATCAATTTGGATTGGCTCTGGTTCGTTTAGAAAATATGGTTAAAGGAACTATATGTGGAGCAATTAGGCATAAATTGATACCGACTCCTCAGAATTTGGTGACTTCAACTCCATTAACAACCACTTATGAATCTTTTTTTGGATTACACCCATTATCTCAAGTTTTGGATCGAACCAATCCATTGACACAAATAGTTCATGGTAGAAAATTGAGTTATTTGGGCCCTGGAGGATTGACAGGGCGAACTGCTAGTTTTCGGATACGAGATATCCATCCTAGTCACTATGGACGCATTTGCCCAATTGACACGTCTGAAGGAATCAATGTTGGACTTATCGGATCCCTAGCAATTCATGCGAGGATTGTTCATTGGGGGTCTATAGAAAGTCCATTTTATGAAATCTCTGAGAGATCAAAAATAATACAGATGCTTTATTTATCACCAAGTAGAGATGAATACTATATGGTAGCGACAGGAAATTCTTTGGCGCTGAATCGAGGTATTCAGGAGGAACAGGTTGTTCCAGCTCGATACCGTCAAGAATTTCTGACTATTGCATGGGAACAGGTTCATCTTCGAAGTATTTTTCCCTTCCATATTTTTTTCATCAGATATTTCATCTTCGAAGATTTTTCCCTTCCAATATTTTTTATTGGAGCTTCCCTCAATCGAGCAGAAATGAATGAGAATTTAAAAGCTTTATGCAACGTCAAGCAGTTCCGCTTTCTCAGGCCGAGAAGTGCATTGTTGGAACTGGGTTGGAACGCTTTTAAGACCATAAGCTCTAGATTCGGGGGTTTCCGCTATAGCCGAACACAAGGGAAAGATCATTTATACCGATACTGACAAGATCATTTTATCGGGAAATGGGGATACTCTAAGCATTCCATTAGTTATGTATCAACGTTCCAACAAAAATACTTGCATGCATCAAAAACCCCGGATTCAGCGAGGTAAATGCATTAAAAAGGGACAAATTTTAGCGGATGGTGCTGCTACAGTTGGTGGCGAACTCGCTTTGGGAAAAAACGTATTAGTAGCTTATATGCCATGGGAAGGTTACAATTCTGAGGATGCTGTACTCATTAGTGAGCGTCTGGTCTATGAAGATATTTATACTTCTTTTCACATACGGAAATATGAAATTCAGACTCATGTGACAAGCCACGGTCCTGAAAGAATCACTAATGAAATACCACACCTAGAAGCCCATTTACTCCGAAATTTAGACAAAAATGGAATTGTGATACTGGGAAAATGTCCATTGTGACCACCTAATTTAGACAAAAATGGAATTGTGACACTGGGAATTTGGATTGTGATACTGGGATCTTGGGTAGAGATATTTTAGTGGGTAAATTAACGCCTCAAATGGCGAAAGAATCCTCGTATGCCCCGGAAGATAGATTATTACGAGCTATACTTGGCATTCAGGTATCCACCTCAAAGGAAACTTGTCTAAAACTACCTATAGGTGGTAGGGGTCGAGTTATTGATGTGAGATGGATCCATAAAAAGGGGGGTTCTAGTTATAATCCAGAAACGATTCGTATATATATTTCACAGAAACGTGAAATCAAAGTAGGTGATAAAGTGGCTGGAAGACATGGAAATAAAGGTATCGTTTCCAAAATTTTGTCTAGACAAGATATGCCTTATTTGCAAGATGGAAGACCCGTTGATATGGTCTTCAATCCATTAGGGGTACCTTCCCGCATGAATGTAGGACAGATATTGGAATGCTCACTCGGGTTAGCAGGGGGTATGCTAGATAGACATTATCGAATAGCACCTTTTGATGAGAGATATGAACAAGAGGCTTCGAGAAAACTAGTGTTTTCTGAATTATATGAAGCCAGTAAGCAAACAGCGAATCCATGGATATTTGAACCCGAGTATCCGGGAAAAAGCAGAATATTTGATGGAAGAACAGGGGATCCTTTTGAACAGCCTGTTAGATAAAAGCCATTATATAGAGGAAGGGCCAAGCAAGGGGGACAAGGGTAGGAGAAATGGAGGTTTGGTTAGCTAATTAATTCAGTTCAAGGAACATGATATATTTGATGGAAGAACAGGGGATTTGAACAGCCTGTTATAATAGGAAAGCCAATTAATTCATCAAGTTGATGATAAAATACATGGACGTTCCAGTGGACATTATGCACTTGTTACGCAACAACCCCTTAGAGGAAGGGCCAAGCAAGGGGGACAACGGGTAGGAGAAATGGAGGTTTGGGCTCTAGAGGGATTTGGTGTTGCTCATATTTTACAAGAGATGCTTACTTATAAATCGGATCATATTAGAGCTCGCCAAGAAGTACTCGGGACTACGATCATTGGAGGAACAATACCTAAACCTGAGGATGCTCCAGAATCTTTTCGATTGCTTGTTCGAGAACTACGATCTTTGGCTCTGGAACTGAATCATTTCCTTGTATCTGAGAAGAACTTCCAGATTCATAGGAAGGAAGCTTAATCGGAATGAATCATAATTTTTCTTCTATGATTGATCAGTATAAACATCAACAACTCCGAATTGGATCAGTTTCTCCTCAACAAATAAGTGCTTGGGCCAAAAAAATCCTACCTAATGGAGAGATAGTTGGGGAGGTAACAAAACCCTATACTTTTCATTACAAAACCAATAAGCCTGAAAAAGGTGGATTATTTTGTGAAAGAATTTTTGGGCCTATAAAAAGTGGGATTTGTGAAATATCGGAATCGGAGAATCGGACCAAAAAATGACCAAAAATTTTGTGAACAGTGGAAATTATCGAGTAATCGGAGATAAAAAAGAAGACCAAAAATTTTGTGAACAATGCGGAGTAGAATTTGTTGATTCTCGGATACGGAGATATCAAATGGGCTATATTAAACTGGCATGCCCAGTAACCCATGTGTGGTATTTGAAACGTCTTCCTAGTTATATCGCGAATCTTTTAGATAAACCTCTTAAAGAATTAGAGGGTCTAGTATACTGCGATGTGTGATTTGATCCAAATTCTTATTTTACAGATTCAGAATAAGAAACTGTCATTCCATTCAATCGAATTGGGATGCCCTGGATCTGACATGTCTCTTGGGGTGAGTAACATGAAGCTCAGAATTATGGGTGTATTTAAGACTCCCAAATAAAAAGGGAATTGGTCTATGGTCGATTCAGTAACAAATAAATATTTATTTATAGCTGTACCTCGTGAAAAAAAAAAGACTTCTTTTTTTTTTTTGGAATTAACTATTCCATTTCTTTTAGAAACATTTCTTTTAGACAGAACTGAAATTCTGTTCAAATAAGCAAATATATCATGGTTACGGAAGTCTATCCATCGCATATAGGCTTAAGGACATCGTGGAAATCTCTTATAAATTCCAGGGTTCCCACTTTATATTCAATTAAGAATTAAGAATTAAAGGGATTCTTCATTCGAAGGGAAGGTAGACTACTCGTGGCATAACCCTCGAGGCGAAGTATGGACCTAAAAGATCGAATGGAATGATACATAGACAAGGAAATCTCTTATAAATTCCAGGGTACTCCTTTATTTTTATTCAATTAAGAATTAAGAATTAAAGGGATTCTTCATTCGAAGGGAGGTAGACTACTCAAGAATTTCACATTTCATTTCTTTTATGTCGTAATTGATAATTGAATAAATAATTCAGAAAATCTAAATAAAAAGAAGAATGAATCAATGAAATGTTGCTTGGTCTTTATTGAGAACTTGAGTAAAGGGTAGACCTTTTAGGGGTTTTATAGAATTTGAAAGCGAGAACCCCTCTTTATTTGGTGTAACTACTTGAGCCGGATGAGAGGAAACTTTCACGTCCGATTTTGAAAGGGGGAGATCCTATTGGATCCTATCCAAATTTTTCGTTTGCTAGGCCCGTAGTTAAAAAACCTACTTTCTTACGATTACGAGGTTCATTCGAATATGAAATCCAATCCTGGAAATACAGCATCCCACTTTTTTTTTTACTATCCAAGGTTTCATTTCGAAATCGAGAAATTTACTGGAGCAGGTGCTCGAGAAATTTTCTATCTGGAAATTATTTCGAATGGAAAGAATTACAATTAGATGGAAAAGCAGGTGCATATCCGAGAACAATAGCCAGTTCTTCCTCCCGAATTGAGACCGATTATTCAAATAGATGGGGGTAAACTAATGAGCTCGTGATGAGAATTATTATAGATTCTTTCGTTGGTAGAATGGAAAGAATTAGGGGAAGGGGGATCCACGGGCAATGAATGGGAAGATCGAAAAGTTGGAAGAAGAAAGAATTTTTTGGTTCGACGCATGGAATTAGCTAAGCATTTTATTCGAACAAATATAGAACCAGAATGGATGGTTTTATGTCTATTACCAGTTCTTCCTCCCGAATTGAGACCGATTATTCAAATAGATGGGGGTAAACTAATGAGCTCGGATATTAATGAACTCTATCGAAGAGTTATCTATCGGAACAATACTCTTATCGATCTATTAACAACAAGTAGATCGACGCCAGGGGAATTAGTAATGTGTCAGGAGAAATTGGTACAAGAAGCCGTGGATACACTTCTTGATAATGGAATCCGCGGACAACCAATGAGGGACGGTCATAATAAGGTTTACAAGTCGTTTTCAGATGTAATTGAGGGCAAAGAGGGAAGATTTCGCGAGACTCTGCTTGGCAAACGGGTTGATTATTCGGGGCGTTCTGTCATTGTCGTAGGTCCCTCACTTTCATTACATCGA
>JAVQMF010000051.1:35545000-35547500 GCA_032878935.1 Erythrophleum fordii
AGTGGAACAGGTATTAGAAGTGCGTTCGATTGATTCAATATCGATGAACCTAGAAAAGAGAGTTGAGGGTTGGAACGAGCGTATAACAAGAATTCTTGGCATTCCCTGGGGATTCTTGATTGGTGCTGAGCTAACTATAGTGCAAAGTCGTATTTCTTTGGTTAATAAGATCCAAAAGGTTTATCGATCCCAGGGGGTGCAGATCCATAATAGACATATAGAAATTATTGTCCCAGTTTATCGATCCCAGGGGGTGCAGATCCATAATAGACATATAGAAATTATTGTGCGTCAAATAACATCAAAAGTCTTGGTTTCAGAAGATGGAATGTCTAATGTTTTTTCACCCGGTGAACTAATTAGATTGTTGCGAGCTGAACGAACGGGACGTGCTTTGGAAGAAGCGATCTGTTACCGAGCCCTATTATTGGGAATAACGAAAACATCTCTGAATACTCAAAGTTTTATATCCGAAGCGAGTTTTCAAGAAACTGCTAGAGTTTTAGCAAAAGCCGCTCTCCGGGGCCGTATCGATTGGTTGAAAGGTCTGAAAGAGAACGTTGTTTTAGGGGGGACGATACCCGTTGGTACCGGATTCAAAAGATTAATGCACCGTTCAAGGCCAAGGCAACATAACAAGATTACCGTGGAAACAAAAAAAAAAAATTTCGAGGGAGAAATGAGAGATATTTTGTTCCACCACAGAGAATTATTTGATTTTTTCATTTCAAAGAATTTATGTGATACATCAGAGCAATCATTTCGAGGATTTAATCATTCCTAAGAGCGGATTCATCCCTTTCAACGCGGTCATTTGATTTCGTAATAGTAATAAAGATAATAACGAATAGAAAAAAATGAATGGCCTGATCGTGTATCAACGGCCAATCTTCGGTAGAAGAGAAGGTTCCATCGGAACAATTATTTATTTCTATTTCAGGATACCTGATCTCTTTTTTTCAAATTCTTTTTTTTATTTGAAAAAAAAAAAGAGAGAGAAAGTGTGGGGATAAATGACAAAAAGATATTGGAACATAACTTTGGAAGAGATGATGGAAGCAGGAGTTCATTTTGGCCATGGTACTAGGAAATGGAATCCTAGAATGGCACCTTATATATCTGCAAAACGTAAAGGTATTCATATTACAAATCTTACTAGAACTGCTCGTTTTTTATCAGAAGCTTGTGATTTAGTTTTTGATGCAGCAAATAGGGGAAAACAATTCTTAATTGTTGGTACCAAAAATAAAGCAGCTGATTCAGTAGCGCGGGCTGCAATAAGAGCTCGGTGTCATTATGTTAATAAAAAATGGCTCGGTGGTATGTTAACGAATTGGTATACTACAGAAAGGAGACTTCATAAGTTCAGGGACTTGAGAACGGAACAAAAGACGGGGAGACTCAACTGTCTTCCGAAAAGAGATGCCGCTATGTTGAAGAGACAATTATCTCACTTGGAAACATATCTGGGCGGGGGAAGAACATATATCTCACTTGGGGTTATCTGGGCGGCATATATTGTAATAATCGTTGATCAGCAAGAAGAATATACGGCTCTTCGAGAATGTATCACTTTGGGAATTCCAACGATTTGTTTAATCGATACAAATTCTGACCCGGATCTCGCAGATATTTCGATTCCAGCTAATGATGATGCTATAGCTTCAATCCGATTAATTCTTACCAAATTAGTATTTGCAATTTGTGAGGGTCGTTCTAGCTATATACGAAATTCTTGATTAATAATAAGATAAATAAATTATTTGGTTTGGGGAACTCCATAGATTTATGGAATCGGTTACTATACTATTACTGAATCGCGCAAAAAAGAATAACCGGAGATATTATGTGATTAGTTGGTATTCAAAATCGAAAATTTAAGTAGACAAGCCGAAAAAGAGATGGTTGAATCAAAATAATTCCTTTTAAAGTTGTATTTCTTTCAGAGGGCAATATGAATGTTCTATTATGTTCCATCAACACATTAAAAAGATTATACGATATATCGGCTGTGGAAGTAGGCCAACATCTCTATTGGCAAATAGGGGGTTTCCAAGTCCATGCCCAAGTACTTATTACTTCTTGGGTTGTAATTGCTATTTTATTAGTTTCAGCCATTATAGCTGTTCGAAATCCACAAACCATTCCTACTAACGGTCAGAATTTCTTTGAATATGTCCTTGAATTCATTCGAGACGTGAGCAAAACTCAGATTGGAGAAGAATATGGTCCATGGATTCCCTTTATTGGAACTATGTTTCTATTTATTTTTGTTTCTAATTGGTCAGGGGCTCTTTTGCCTTGGAAAATCATACAGTTACCTCATGGGGAGTTAGCTGCACCCACAAATGATATAAATACTACTGTTGCATTAGCTTTACTTACGTCGGTAGCATATTTCTATGCGGGTCTTTCAAAAAAAGGATTAGGTTATTTTGGTAAATACATCCAACCAACCCCAATCCTTTTACCGATTAACATCTTAGAAGATTTCACAAAA